>JAECUM010096113.1:13775-46871 GCA_016617855.1 Megalonaias nervosa | reverse complement strand
GGCATGTCCTGCATTGCCAAAAGATTGTTCAAGCCCTTACTGCCATAGGTTCAAGAAGATTTAAACAGGGTCAATACCTACCGTTATCTTATACCACTCTAAGTCTGAATCAGTGTTGACTGGTAAACCCATGCGTTGGAAAAAACCAGGCCTTCGATCCTCTAGGTAAAAGGGAAATAGTTAAAAGTGTTTTATTTATGTATATTAGCTAGACACAAATGGCCAACACGGTCATAGTGATTACATGACAAAGATATAAGACTGCTTAAATTGGTTATACAGTAAAACATACTTAAGACAAACCTCCTGGAATAACAAATAATTACTTCACTTTAATCATAATTCATTCCATTGACAATACAAGGCATTTTTATGAACAATAAATTCATTGCATCTGTACCAACCATCTTGTTTTACTGTCTTGCTCAATACCTTGCAGTTTCCATACAGATCATAATAGCCAATGTGAACATCAGGCGACTGATTCAATTGCTACCCACTTAAGTCCATAAAATATAAACTCAGAATGGCATAACAGCTGAAACCAGTTTGGTATGTCATACAGGACACTCAAGGGATCATAAAATTGTCATTTCTGGACAGATGTATATGTTAGTTATATATGTGATTCTTAAGTGATGTCATTTATGAGGTGTCCTTTATGTAACAGTGTTTTCTATGGCAAGTATTACTGCATAACAGATCACATTAATGAAGTGTGAATTGGTATAAATGAATAAATTCACATACTTACTGAGTTTCTAGATATTGTGTTTTGGGTATAGACAAAAATCTGTTTGATATTTCTGAGATCTGGAACACTCAGTCATTTTAGTTATTCTGTGGCACCACTACGTCAATAATTTACATGATGGAAGTATCACCCTTTGTATCCTGGCCAAGTTCTGGACAAAATAGTCTTTACAAACTCAAGATTAAACAAGAGGCCCAAGCTGGCCAGAGATCATTCACCTAAAATCTGCCTGAGCCCAGTGCAATAGTTGGCCGAGAAATCTGGGCTTATAGAAAGCTTTCTGTTAAGATTTCTTCCAATTCTATTTATTCTATGTGGCATGTTTTGTTTTGATATCTTCGTGTAAATTTGATGGCAAATCGTCATTATTTGTATAATATTTAAAGACCCTAATGCCAATATGCTTTCTGTCAATTTTGCACAAATTCTCTTGAGCAGTCATTTGAGATAATGTTGTTCAAAATTTTTTTTAATGGGTGGTGGCCATATCTGGTCCACTTAAAACAAGTGGACCTGCCTCATTTCACTCCCTCTCAAATCAATTTGTTTGCCACATTTGAATATTGATGTTATCTGATTAGTCACTAAAAGAATTTGTCAAAGGTATAACATCACTACTTTTTTAGCACTCCTAAAAAGAATGGAATTATGATCAACTTCGAGGACTGAATCAAGGGGTGGCACTTCTTAATTCTAAACTGAATATCTGAATGTTGTTTAAACCTAAAATCTTGATTTTTTCAATGAACAGTTAATGTCAGTTTTTTTAAAATAAATCATTTCCTTCTTTCCAAACTTTAGTTAGACTGGCAGAATGGTGAATTTAGGAAAAATGGTGGCATAGGGAATTTAAAAAAAGCTTTCTATTTTTGGTGATGTTGGCCGTATCTCATGCCACATGCATCATATGCATAGATTTCAAAGAACTTTAGGCCACGATGTTCTTTGCCAAATCTAACTGAAATTGATCAAATTGGTTTCTGAAAAGTTAAAAACAGAAATTGCTAAAAGGCAAAGAACTACACATACTGGACACAGGACCATAATATAATTGGGGGGGGGGATACAATTTTAATGATGTAATATGTAATACTTAACTGCTACTGTTGCATTGATGTATCTTTTTCTGGCATTAGTCCTCAATCTAAGGACATTATTCCCTCCTCCAATTAGTAACTGGATGTTTATAATAATAAAAAACATGATCCCAGGAAGATACCTCAGTCCACTTCTGACAATTGGATGATCATCCTAGTTTGACCTGGACTGAAGGATGTCAGAGTGGGGAGGAAGGAGAGGATTGGGCAATAATAGCAGGCAAGTAGTATGTAATTAAAATTATTTTACCTCCCCTAACCCCCCAAAAACCCAACAACATTTTAATAGCAGTAACACATTACCTTCAAATGTTGCACTGCTGAATTTGCCAGCCTGGTGGAAAGCTGATGGCTTAAAACAAGCTGTCAAGTGAACTTAAAACACTTATCAGTAGGATGTTCTACTGCTAACTGGTACATGACTTGACAACTTGTGGGGCTGATACAACTGGACCCAAAGCTTAAACACCCTCACTTTATTGTGCAACTCAGAAAAGGTCAAATGAGATGGAGTAACCATCCTGACTTCATGGACTTTTATTTTCATGAAAGAGAGATATCTCTTAGTGAGTGTTTGCTAAGCTCTTTTAATAGTATGAACAATCCACCTCGAGATGGTGGCTATGAAGATATGAGAAGTACCCTTTAAAGACATAAAAAGATAGTTATGACCCTATCTCATTTCTTTTGATTAAGACTGAATTGACAAGAATACTCAAACTGGGCCAAGGAGTTTATCTTGATCATTCCTACAAAAACATTACCGTAATTGGGATTTTGGCAAGAACAGGAGCTAGCAACAGTAGCAGCTTCTTGGCCAAAATTCCAGGTTGGCAAAAAAGATTATAAAAAATCTTAGTTACCAATGAAAAATACACATCTTTTATCCACTAACAAAAGCATAAACTTCCCTCACCATTGCTAGGAAGAAAATGGAGAGTTTTTTAAGAGTAAGGTTCTTGAAAGAAGCTTTACTCAAATGTTCACTGTTTAGATAGTGACTAATGAACACACGACAGGTTCCACCTAGGTATTAACAACCAAGAAACTGGCATTTGGAGCTCAGACTACCTAATCAATTCAGCAAGTTTTGAGTTCAAACCTCAAGTAGTGCCCAAAATTATTGTTAGAGAGGCCTGCTCTATAACCCTTAATTTAAGATACCGAGTGGAATAAAAGAAGAAAATCTGTAATTGCTATTAAAGGTGGCAATTCCCTAGGATCACTGAAAACAGATCAAAGAGACCGCTGAACCATGACTGCTGGGATGCAAGGGAGATATCAGGATAAGCCCGGATGTTCAAGTCCTGGCTCTATGAAGATCCTGAAGGATTATTCTGAAATGAGACACTCAACAGACAAAATGATTGTTTTTCAGCTTCACTATGAACAAGGCTACCACTGGTCTTTCCCACAGATGAAAAAGTGTCTCTACCCAATGTTGAGACAATTAAATAAGAAGTGCTTGCCCTTGTCTGGACAAGCTGTCTGTCATACCATTTGTATTGCCCCACAGTGACAGATTCTGAGAGTGATCTCTAAAACTGTTCAATGGAGGAGGTTCCAGACTTCCAAACAAAAGGGGCATGAGTTCCTGCTTGATGTCTGAGTTACACTATGATTAACATGTTGTCTGCAATGACCTGATACAGTGATCTCTTACATGTTTGACACATCCTTGAAGTGCTAGAAAAATGACCACATCTCTAGGTTGTTGATACCAAGGGAAAATTCACCCCTAGACCAAAGGTCCTGCAGACAACTCACTTGGGTTCTACATGAGGTAGCCAGCCTGAGTCGGAGAAGTCAGTGTAATGGAAGGAGTGAGATTCTGGAGCATGAACTGGAATTCTTGTCAGAAACCTATCTTGATTTTATAACAATTCATATGATGATGAAATTTGGGTCCTAAAGGGATGCAGGCATACAGGATGTCCTTATGAGGTCACCAGTTCATTAAAAGCATGAACTGGAGGGGCCACATATAGAGCCCTGCTAGAACAACTAAGTCTACTGCTGTGTTTGGACTCCGCAGGAGAAACTGGCAGAGATAAGCAGACAAAGATATCTTCTCATCCAGTTTTGCTAAGACAGCAAGTATTTGTGAGATTCTGCTGGAAGGAACAGACTGTTCCTGCATAGGTGAGAAAATTTATCTCCACATAAATGAAATTCTCATAAGTGATAAAGTCTGATTTAGCTGATTGGGGACTAGTCCTTGCATTAGATTAGATTAGATTAAATTGGACTGGATGCATGCATGCATGTATGGATACATGAATGGATGGTGAGAAAGAGAGAATTTGTTTCCTACGAAGGACATGTCTGAGGACATTGTGTATCAACCAGTAATTGGAGTACTGGAGGATAGGAAGCCCAAAGGACTTTAAATAAGTCACTATGCAATTATCACAAAGTGAAGGCTCTAGCAGACACTAGGACAAAAGGAAGTAGCCAAAACTGAAAGACCTCTACCAAACAAAACTGCAAAAGTTACCAGTGAGATGGCTAAAAAGGCATATGAAGAGAAGCATCCTGGAGATCTATGGAGATTACTGAGCCTCCTGCTGAGGTAGCTGTCTCCATCTTGAACCACTCTTCCATAAGGAATTGTTTAAAGGGAAAGGAATATTCTTCATCTTTTCTACTGTGCCCTTTTCTGAACTGTAAATCTGCTTTATTTCCCCCAAAAAAGCTGGAAAATTGGGGTCCAATCTGGTCAGAGTTTGGGCATTCCAACGGAACATAAAAAAAGCAACAAAAAATAAAACCAGAACAAGAGTGAGTGCTATAATGCATCCCCCTTGTCACTAATGTTAAAAAATTACAATGAATATCCACATTCTCTCCTTTAGCACATTTTAAAGATTTTTAAAAATTGCCATTTAAAAAAAAAAACATAACCAGACTGTATTTAAACCATACAGTCAATCAATCATAGGTCCATCTTTAAATTTTGAAACAGTGCTGACTGTTTGAACTTTGCTGTCATAAGAAATACATCTGAAATGAACAATCTCCATAAATACCATTAATCTGTGGCTGGTGACCAGTATCTAATGCCAGATGCCAGAGTGTCCAATGACCAATCAAATCATGTACATATTACTGCAGTCTATGCTCAGGGAACTCAACTCTCCCAAACAAGATCTTCCTTTAGTTCAAGTTATACTGGCAAAGCAGGAGCAACTATCTGGGACTGGCAACTTCCCTACGCCAGTAACTTCAGAATATCCCCTCATCAGAGATTCCCCTAGAAGGGACTACCTAACTCCAGATACTTCTTGCACTGAAGCAAGTGATGTCCCTACATGAGGAAGTGCCATAGTCCCCTCCTTGAAATGAAGAGACTAGATGGGACCATTCTTCCTGGCCCTATCAGCCCAGCAACTTTCTGCCAATTCTTACCCTCACCGTGCCACAAACAACAAATGAGACAACTGTTCATGCATACACACATGCCTTGCATGCAAGACAGGTCGTCTTAGTGTCCAATACTGCCTTTTTTGTCCACATTTGTCAACACCTTGAGGTACAATAAAAGGCTGAAAAAAATACATAAAAAAACAGAAGAGCTATGCCACTATTAGGAAACACTGTTTGGGACAGCTTCTCTCTAATGAATGGTATGAATTCAGTCACAGTTCTCAATTCAGTGAGGACAACGGAAGTGAGGGTCACATTCCCATCTGTTATTGTGCAGACTGCTCATGATGCATCGAGCATGAGCCAGGTCAGCCATTAGCACGTCAGTCTGATTACAATGCTTGATACTCAAAAGAAATAACACTCACTCCAGTACCTACCAGTGTCATATACTAAATAACCAACACAGATCAAATTACAATCTCTCAAAACTCCTTTGAAAACAACTTATATTTTTTTGTGTTGAAAATTACATTTTAGCAATATGGTTTTGATAGTACTGATAAAATTCATGTAGTTTTGTTTCCCCCAGAAATTCAAGCACTTTTAAATAGCCAAATGCACTGTATTATAATTCAAGGATGTTTCATGTCAACCTCTGATTTAAAAGGACTTTCAAAGCTGTATAAACCTTAAAGAAGGATGATATTCTTATTGTCATAGGTGAACTAAGTTATCAGAATGGAATCATGTTTTTATTTTAAACTAATTGGAGGAGGGAATGATGTCCTTTGGACTAGGAGCCTGCACCTGGCAATGATACATCAATGCAGTAATATCAGGTAATGAATTACTGTAATTAAAAGATATGTTTGCTAAGTATACCAAGGGACTGACACTCAACTGTCCATAACGAATTTCCATGATGGAAGATGAGACCATTTCTTCTTTTTAACTGCTCAGTATTGAAACCTCTCCAACATTCTTATGTGACATCAAAATTTTTTTCAAACTGGCTGTTGCAATAGCCATATTGAATGTCAGATCAGCACCTTTCTCATTCAGGATCAACAGACATCATTAGAAGCATATGGGTTAAAAAAACCATGACAATATCACCATCCAAAAGGGAAGAGTGGTAAAACCATGATTTTCCTGATTGACACCATAACAGCCATGCTGGATGCAAGACTGGCGCCATTTTCATACAGAAGTAACTTGATATCACAAAATTTTTATTTTGTGTTATCCATAAAAAGATGTTAAAGATTAGTAACCACCATGGCAGCCATATTGGATGTCAAATCAGCATAACTTTCATTTAGGACCAACCCATCACCATAAGAAGTCTTCTGCTGAAAACCCTATGCTGATATGACTTTACATTAGGGAGGAATAGTGATAAAAATATGTTTGAGTTGGATTTTTTAGTTAGATGCCATGATAATGGTAATGGTATACTGAAAGTCAGATTGTCATCATTTTCATTTAGGACAAACGTGGTATCATAAGTCTTTTGTGAAAATCCCATATTGATATGATCATCCATCTAGGAGTAGATATAACAGGATTTTCAAAGTGCCTGCCACGGTGGCAATACATATGCCAGATTGTCAACTTTTTCATTTAGGACTAATTCAATATTAAAAGAAGTCTTTCTGTGAAAATCTTATGTCAATATGACCCTGCAATCAAGGAAAGATGTAATAAGATTTGCAAGAAGTCTTCTGTAGTGGCCACAATGGATCTCAGATCAGCACCATTTTTAATCAGAACAAACGAGATGTCATAAGAAGTCTTTTAGCGAAATCTCCATGTTGATATGACAGCCAAATTTTGATGTAAAAGCAGCAACATTTTCATTTACAACCATCTAGATCTTTGGATGAATGTGTACGCAATAATGAACAGACACATGACAGACAATAGGCCATCCCATAAGCTCTTCTGGTCTATGACCAACATGGCTAAAAATGTTCATTTACTTAAAAAGAACTGACAAATTTTAGTAGTTTTACCAGAGGTAGAAGGATGATCTGGGTCAAAACGTCTATCCATTCTTCCTCGTCTATCTGGTCTGGAATATGGTGAACTGTAGTGAAAACATAGAAGTATCTTACAGAAAATGGCAATAAATGCTTGTATAAACTAGTTATATACAGCAAAACAGAAGAATCTGACCCTTGTCTTAGTTTATGTTTACATCAATTCTTTACCAAATAATCATCATTACAGCTAACAGTTATCATTTGTAATTTTCATGGCCAGTAATATGATCCTAGTAATGTGGAATGCATCACAATGTATCAACAAAGGCATGACATAAATATAACAAGAATCACTAAATGCAATGTCTCACCTGTTCCACGGAGGAATATACCAAATACTGGGAAACTACAAAATGATTCACTATATAATAACACAGTCATGGCTCCTGAATTTATACAACCTCTTCACCAATTTCTCCAAACTGATTCTTGAATTACTACAGAGTTGTACCAGCAATGTAAATGATTCTAATTTATGTATTTATGTATTATACGTTTTGAATTCTTAAAGAAAAAAAATGTCAAAGCATCTTTTCTTTACGTAAATAATTAATAATGTCACAAGTTCTTCTGTGAATGTTCATTTACAAATTGTGAAGTGTCAGTTACTGTATTCTGTTGTTAAACTGTTAGTTTCGAAAGATGTCAGCTCTTACATAAAAGGTTGATAACTGTTAACCTAAATGGGATTTCAATGCTTCATGTACAATAGTTGTTCAATCTTGGAAATACAACACCCCACTGATGCCTGTTCATGCAAACCTATGCACCAAACAATGCTGTTGTCAAAATAACTGTCAACCAAAACTGACAAACTAATTTATACATCCAACTGACTGCAAAATATCAAAGTTAATTTCACAGCAAAAGGTTGTTGCATCAACACAGTTTTTTGTATTTTTTAATACCAAACTTGTGTCAGATGTCTGGAACATTGGAAAGTGTGAATACTTAAGTTAATGAGGGTAAATGAATTCAGATCTGGTTCAGAAGGCATACTCAGTGTTGTTTATTTTATAAGAATGGGCAAAAATTGCCAAATATAAATCAAAATAATCTGTATGTTAATTAATAAAATATAATATATGAAATGACATTAAATAATGCATACATTTGATAATATAAAAAGAAGAAATATTTAAGTCATTTTAATAAAGCAATGCCATTTAAAAATATTTTCTTGGGCCACAAAGTTAATGGCGTGTGTGCGTGCATGCATGCACACACACACTTCAGCTTTAGATGGCAGATTATTCAATTTAATTCCTAACATGTATTATTCTGCTTATTTATAGAATGCAATGTATTGAAATTCAGGAATTCTGTATTTAAAATTAATTTTTATGTTGTTTTTTCCTGGGGGAGAAGTCCCTTCACAAACCAAACAGACCTTATGAAAGGTTATTTCCCTTCTTTATTATACCAACTGCCATGTTGGTCTCCATAGTGGGAGCAAAGTCAGTCATTCTGATGCAAGATCACCTAACTTAGTAAGTATGGGTATCATTCATTACTGAAACTGATCAAGAACCTAAAGATATATACAAGTGTGACCAAAATGACCATCCATTCATGAGTGGTGATAAAGGTTAATACTATAATGTCCTTAGATACAGCTCAAGACATGACTGGAAATTGAAATAAAAAATCAAAACAATTTTTGATAAATTTCATTAGCAGAAACTTAAGCAGAAATTTACATCCAGTGGTATTGTTCAGTTATAAAGATAACTGAATTTGCTCTGTATATGCAAGTCCACATGGCCATGACCATACAGTAATTTGCTTTTTTCAAACATATACTCTCATTGTATCTACCTTCCTATTCCTTATGCTACTCTGCATGTGACTGTTCTGTGTGTAATGTGTGTTATGAAAGGTATGACTACCTGGCTATGGTAAATGTCAGGAGGTTTTTTACTCTGGTAGATCCATGATATTGTGAGGCAGAGTTTTGGCAGACATAGGTTATAATTTGCAATGAAGTGAGGGATAAAATTGCATTAACTTTTTAATCAATAATTTTAAAAATAATTAAAATTAAAACAGAAAAGATGATATTCATTGACAAAAAGCTTATCTACAATTCTAAACTTTGCTATACAAAATATGAGAAGATCTAGTCATAAATGCTGTTCCCGGTCTCTATTTCTATTCTTTTCATTTTCTATGAATTAATATAAGGCAAAAATAAAATCTAATGAAACTTGTCATGCATGAACAGTGTGTATCATTCCACTTTCCCCTGTTCAACAAAGAGGTTGATGAGTACAGTTTCTTAACTTCGGCCTGACTCCATGGCACTTGACTAATAGCTAAATCACATTCTGATTAAGCTTAACTTTTTCTGGACTCCCATGACACTTGGGAAAGAGATAAATCATACAGATCATGCTTAACTTTTTCTGGACTTCCATGGCACTTGGCCAACAGCTAAATTACACAGACCATGCTTAACTGTTTCTGGACTCCCATGGCACTTGGCCAAAAGCTAAATCATACAGATCATGCTTAACTTTTTCTGGACTTCCATGGCACTTGGCCAAGAGCTAAATCACACAGATCATGCTCAACTGTTTCTGGACTCCCATGGCACTTGGCCAAGAGCTAAATCACACAGATCATGCTTACAATGTTTTGCACTCTCAAAGTAGCCAACATTAAAATATTTGTATCCTCTCTGTCTTGATTTAAGTATGATTTCAGTGCCTTTCAAGCAGTGTTTTAGTGTGGCACTACCCATTTGTCACCATCTACAGTGTAAGAATGCCTGGCAAAGTAATTGTTCCAATTTCTGAACTAGGCATGGCTACACCTCACTTAGCAATTGGTCACTGAGGTCAGTGATCTGGTTTTCATCAGGATGACTTATTCTCCCTGCGATACATTCACATAAATGTAGGTGATTTAATGTTAGAGATAATGAGGCATAACAAACATCCAAATGCCATATCCCATCTAAACTTCACTGGCAAGGAGGTAACAACTGATAAATTCTTCAGGACAATTAATTTTTCAACAGTCATTTGAATGGGTTAAAGTGGATCCAATAATACTTGCTACACCTTTCCTGAAAGATGTTAATGAAACTGACAAAGAAACAAATAAATAAACAAAATGGCTTTGCCTAATTTAAATACAATGTATCCTCAGTTATTTTGAGGATAATAACATATTAATGTGTGTGTGTGTGAGTGATTTGGATTTTTAATGTAGCTTTAACAATTTTCCAGTCATACTGCTATGATGTCTGCAGTGTGAAAGTTTATAGTGATGTCTAGCACTGGGGAATCATGCTGCAGACATGTAGCATCATGTCCCACCCAGTCACATTATCCTGACACCAGGCTGACCAGTCCTAACATGAACCTCTTCAAGCTGAGTGCCAAGCGAGGCATCTCCTAGCACCATTTTTATAAGTCTTTGGTAGGACCCAACCAGGGTTCGATCCCGCATCCTCCCACATCTGAGGCAGACGCTGTAACCACTTAGGCCACTGAAACTGTCATGGCAATTTAATAAATTACAGACTATTCCATTGTTTAGCAATGGATTTACAACTGCACTGACACAATGCAGGTAATATATACCATTGTGCTGTTCGACAGCTAGAATCAGACAAAAATTGTATCTTAAGTAACTAGCAGTATGATCTGACCAGCTGCATTACAGAAATAAAAATTACTTTAGAACAAAAACTGCAAACTAGTAGCTTTGGATGTTTTGATTTAATAATGTAATAGCCAGAACCATGATCAATATCTTGCTTATTTAAAAAAACAAAACAACAACTTCAGTCATGTACCTTCTGTCCCAGAAATGACTTGTGTGTTTATTATTCTAGCCCATTGTTTGGAACCCTCATTCAGCACTCCTGACTGCTAACAATACAAGTGTGGATTCTTTTCACATTCTTTGAAAACATCTGCTTTCATATTTTAATAGGAAAAAAAAAAATCAATTAAGACTCTGGTTAATTTGCATGGTTGGTCACTCATCCATTATGGTTGCAGTGAGCAGTCTACAGTCAAAAGCATGATTTGGGACCTTGACAAGTTCTGACAGCTGTTTGTCTTGTACTTTTTCTTACAAACTCAAATGAGAGAATGTAACTTCTGATTTGAATTTGAGTGATTCAAGGAAAATTTTTAAAAAGAAGATATTCTAGTTGCCAAATGAAGGCTTTCTGATCACAATCAATCAGTGAGTTTGGCAAACTGCCAGTGTAAACCTAGATCTCAAGATTACTAGCCTAGGTCAGGATTTTTAAATAGTATGACAGACTGCCAACTCTTCATAGGAAGTCTTGTAAAACAGTGAAACCAATCAAATCCGAACCCTCGATATACAAAAATCCCTTAAGATCAAAATTTCTATTTGATCTGAAGTTGTTACTTCTTTAGTATCACAATTATTTCTTCTTGTGAACTGAAACCCCTCTACTCTAAAAACTGAAACACATTTTTAATCCTAAATTTCAATTTTACACCATAAAAATCCCATAAAACTGTAATTCACTTCACACTTAGAAATTTATTTTAGTTGGTACATTCCATAAAGCATTGATATTATGGTACAGAAACATCCTACCTAGAAAACACCTGACAGGTACTGGGCCTGATTATTTATGATTAGCAAATACTGTTACAAGTTTCTTTCTGAGTCCATCAGTCAGTAATGTCTCAAAGGCATGCAAGGTTCAAACAATACTCCATACACAGCCTGGAACTGATTAGGGTCAGCAACAGACTAATCTTAAGTTCCTGCATTGTAAAAAAGCATTATCTATTAGGGTAAATTGTTTATTACAACTAAATCATTGTAGATAAGCCAATAAGGAAAGGTTATGTTATTGGCTTATATCTAATTGTGAATGATGTTATTCACGTACAAATGACAATTTAAAAAAAAAATTAAACACTTGGACTTTAATAACTAGGCAACCAGCCTCACCTCTGATACTTTGGTTGATGGAGGCCAACAAAACAGTATTCAGAAGGAATGTATGAATGCAGCAATCAGATTATTAAATATAAAAAAAGTAAACAGCCTTTCAATTCATACATTCATACATGCACACAGACACATGTCTTCAATTACAGTACAGCTCACATGATTTTTTGAAACCCCAAACATCACAATGGGGGACTTCATTCCCTCCACTTTTGCTCTAAAATAACACTCTGTGATGGGGCAAATCATCACTGTCTCTAGGCCAGCATGCTCATGGCAACTCCACAATGGAGTGCGTGGTTGAAAATGCTGATTGACATGTGAAAGCCAAAAACTGAAAACTGAAGACCATCCATGGAAAGAGACCCGATGAGTGATTTACAATCAGATACCATTTCAAGAATTAAGCGATCTTGATTTCAATCATTCATTTGGATAATAAAAAGTAACTTAAAAAAGTCTTGTATATTCTGTACACTTAGAAAAGATTGATCAACTTTTTTTGCAGGTGTTTATGCTTTTACTTTATTTATAGAAATCTGAACAAACTTATGCACTGACTTGATGAGAGGCAAACCTTGCTGCACTCCTCTTTAACAGTTTAATTTATCTTGCTCTTTAAACATGAAAAGCAATTCTCTGAGGTTTCAACATTTAAATTCCAGATGACAGTCGGTTTCTGTTTTAAGAACACAACAGAAAATAATGAATTTACACGTAAATGCAAAACACATAATAACCCACAAGATAAATTTATTCACGTAAGAAAAGGAATGGCATAGCGTCCTTTTTATAATATAAATCAGAGCAAGACATATGTTTTCAAGCATGTACCCCATCCCTTGGTAAACTAAACGGCCTCTCCCTAATAAAGACTTGACTTCAGCAGATGTTCTGCAGAATCAAAGCAATGACTACTGTGCATTTTTTATATCCTTAGTGCCTTCTGTTTTTAAACTTGGGAGTGGGTCACAAACAAACTGAATGGTGTGAGCATGCTATAAACCATGACAATTTACTAAAAGACGATGGAGGATTTCAGAACTTTATCAGGCAAAAAAATGTACCTTTCCTATTGCACTGGTTTTAAAATTAGGGTAGGTAGGTAGATTTGTTTTTTTAAAACATTATATATATCATAATGATTAGTATATATAACATACTAAGCACCTGGTTGGATAAAAGTATTAGTGTCGTCAAGAAAAAACAAGGATGGTTGGCTGAATGGAACACACATTTTTTGGCCTCAGAAAATGAAGATGAATTCTTGAACTTTGTAAAAGATGACATTAGGTAGGGATATATATCGGATACTGAATTTTATAAAAAATGTGAACTTAACTTCATGTTTGTACACATTTAATACAATGTCCTTTTCAATGAATACCCAGGTAACCAATCATTAGGATCAATGGGTACCCAGTAGAAGTTTTCTAAAATTTTGACAGCTCTACTTACAGTACACATGAAGTAAGAATTGAACTAGTTCAAAGTTGGGTACATGTATATTCAGCCTCATGACTGGGCCACTGCTGCTAAAGGGCTAAACACATGGTTTGCACTTAAGTGTAAATTCAGTGTTTCATTTTTGTTGTTTGTATTTTGAAACAGAAGCAGCTGTCATCTGGAATTTAATTGTACATAGCTCAGAGGATTACTTTTGATGTTTATACAGTAGCATAAATTTACATTGTTCAAGAGAAGCTCAACAAGGTGTGCCTCTCGTCAAGTCAGTTCATAAGTTTGTTCAGATTTCCTTGAAAAGCAAATATGTAAATTTATTGTAAAAGAAGTCAATAACCTGAGCAGGCTAAAGCCCTGCCTCTGCTGCTAGAGCCTGTCTAACATGTAAACCCAGAGCAAGCTATAGCCCCTTGTTGAGCATGTCTTAATGCTTGTATGAAGCTTAAAACATTAAAAAAGTCATAGTCAAGTTTTGGATTCTGTAAACCCTTCTTGACTGATACATGTACTACTCACAATCTATTCTGAGCACCTGATTTATCCTCTCCATCCATTGCTGAGTCCCCATCCTCATCCTGGTTGGAATGGGACCCAGGTCCCTGGAAACTACCTCGAAAATTTCCCCTGCCCCTTCCCCTGCCACGGAAATCTGCATGGTAAATTAAAGATGCAACATGATGAAATATTAAAATATTTCCTGATTATCTTTATATATTTTAATTTGTATCCCATGAAATGCACAAAGATTTTTCTTTCAGTATCTTTTTTCATACCAAGATATGATTGCCCTACTTGTAGGTTAAGTTATAAAGTTTATACACACACATATTTCTTAATTTTCACACCTTAGGAAACAAAACATTGCAGAACTTTGTTGCGATGCTTGTGATCTTTTGTTGTTTTCGTTTCAAATTTTGGCAATTGTGCTACTAAACACTGCACATAAAGATATGTTTCTCCCAAAGAAAAATGATTTATGGAAATGTAGCTTCTCAATGTTTTTAAACAATTTGTGGTAATCGTAGCAATCATGGTCATGCAAATCATATGAGGTTCAAATTACCTGGGTTTGCAAGATTATTATATAAACACCCCAGGAAATACATTCAATAGAATCAGTGTTATGTGGACATTTTTACATGAGACCAACCAAGAGGTGTGATCCAGCATAAATTGGATTGAATTGTCACCTGGTTATCTTTTGCACCTGGCTTGACCTCAACTGCTTGAAAATACATTGCTATCAGGGGAATTTCCACCAGAAACTTGTCCATGATCCTTTAAATGAATGAAAAATTACTTTGTGCATCCCAATCAGACACATGTCAGGACTCAGAAGATGTATATAAATCCATTACTAATAAAATAATCCAAGCTTTAAGCAATTTAAAATAAACTTCTATTATGGAACTGTTGCCAATTTATGTTATGATACAAAAGTGGTGAAGCAAAATAAAAGAGAAAAGTTTTAGTACTATTATAAAGTTTTAATATTATCTCATTAGCGTATTATAAATATTCAGACAGGAAAATAAGGAAAAACAGAAGTGTGAAGTGACTCTCTTGAACATTATATTTTTGAACTTTTTACACTCACTTCGGCCCATTTTGCCACCTTTGCCCTATTCTGGGAAGACTGAGAAGTCATTGCACCCAATATGGAGTCTATCATGGACACTGAATTATTAGCTCAGGTTACATGGACACTTTATATCCCTTTGTCTCCTCATAATAGAAATTTCTTTCTGAGTCAGGATAGTAAAGGACACTGATTTTTTGTCAAAAGTTTTGATTGGGCATAGGGCAGAACAGCAACCCCAAAACAGGTCCAGAAAAACTATTCTGACTTTAATGTAACAGCAAAGAGATGTAGGGTAGCAAAGAAAATACAGAAATGCTTATTTAAACTGAATTACTTTTGGCATGGAAATGAAGAATGCTACGTAAATACAGTTTCCTCCCTATGGCCTTTTACCATAGTGGTCATGCTATGTTATCATTTCAGCATATTATGCTTTAGAGCCTGCCATTACACTATGCACTTCTGCAGCTATGCTTTTATGTTTCCTGATATCCTTATAAAATTAATCTCTTAAATAAACATCATAATTAAGTCCTATTACTCAAATGACACCTGTTCTTAATTCTTCTTGGGTATTTAACGAAAATAATCCTGGATAATTATTCACCGACTTTTGTACCTGGCTTCCTCACTGCCAGTGTGCAAGATTTGATGCTAATTTTGATTGGTCAGCAATTATATATATATATATATATACATATATATATATATATATATATATATATATATATATATATATATACTCACACGTCCCATTTCCACTACCACTTAAAAAGTTACACATGCTGCATTCTGAGTTGGGCAAATTTTTATGAAAAACAGACACATCACCCACAAAATTTACCACCTAGCCCCCATACATAATTCTGGATCAAATCTACTTAGTTACCAACAGGTGAGATGGTGTGTGTGTGCATGTGCTATTTGTCAGGCACTATTACAAAATATTGTTCTTTTTATAGCAGTAGCAGCAGTTGTTGTGACCATTGCCATTCCTAGTAATGTACAGAAAATGTAACAAGGAATGAAAGTTGCATTTTATCCACAAGTTACTTTTATGCTTATATAGTATAAACTATATGAAAGAAAAATAGTTTGATCAGTAAATCTTAACTTAAGTAGGTGGTGCTCTATTAATTTATCATTTTTCTTTTCTATCTGTCCAAGTAACAAAAAGAAGCAATTTTCCTCTTCCAATTTTATGTTTTGAAAGCACGTAAATAAAGAGTGATGGATTATACCTTCTTTTATATTTGAAATATCTCTCCAACACAATAAATAACCAGTTTGCAATTGGATTGTACTACATTATAAATTAAATGGTTGTATTTTTAATTACTATATTGCTGGATTAATATAAGTTATCTTTTATTTGTCAAAATTGCCAAAAAATACCAAATAACCTCAATCATTGAGCTGTCTTCTACAAGTTTCATAACTGCCACAGATAAATTATGTCTTTGACATTTGGAACAAATATATCTTGAAGAGTTACATCCATATGGTAAGTTGTTAATTAATAAAGTCATGAATTCAAAATGTTTGTATCTTAAATAAACTGTACACTGTGAAAGGTCATTCTCTGTGATGATAGAATCAAGAATGTGTTAAGGAACAGGTTAGTGCAGGGGATACTGAATTACATTATGACAACTAGTACAGAAGGACTTTGCCTAAAAGACAGTAATTTTAACATGGCAATGAAAATATATGGGGAAACGAAGACAAGGATGTAATTTACTTAAATTCAAAGACAACTGGGTTTGACATTAACTTATGTTATAACTTAAAGAAATAAAGAACACTATCTGAATATATGTACTTTTTATATTTCATTTATATTAATTAATTTTTTCACATTTACAATAATGTGTGTTTTTAAAGACATTTTATGACATTAAAGTGTCTTTACTCCTATGCTATAAAAAATTTCCAGGAGATATCACTGATATATATGTACCTTCTTTTCTACTCCATTAGGATTCTCACTTTTATAATGATAATACAGAATTACCCCAATGCTTTCATCAATTCCTGATCCCTGCACTCTGGTGACTTTAATCATATAAACACCAAAACATAAAATGCTGAGGCACTGTCAAAGCACCTATTATCTCGTACCCTCATGTTTACCAATGTTATCTATAGAGTACTTTTACTACACAGTAAATGTTTACCAAAATGAGAAAATGAACAAATGTTAAATCTTAATATATTCATTTTTGTTTTTAATGAAAAGGTTCAATCTTTAATGGTTTAAAAGACATTTTTATATTTTGATGTTTAATAGTGTTACGTATCGGCTCGTTCAAAGTAACACAAAGAAAGAGTGAGGACAACAAGCTTTGTAAATTTTAACAAAGATAATTTATTTCCCTAGAAAACACAGTGAAAAGATAAATATGTGAAACAAGACTTACGATTTACGAAGATCCAAAAATATGTTCTAAATTTGTGAAAACACATAAGTCCTGTGAATAAACAGTTCTAAATTGATACAGTCTGAATCTCAGTTCCGTTCCAAGATGGCGGATGATGACGTCAGACGAAGGCTAACACAAAATGTCCAGAATGTTCACTGTAAAGCACAATTTGTATTGTTCTGTTCCGATTTAGAAATAATTTCATCAAATGTCTTTGTCCAAAGCCAGTAGTGTTGTTCTCCAGGGAAAATAATTACTTAGAAAGTAGATGAAATACAGCTACCACCACTAACAACACACATGTTGTTCCTCATACGAATGCGCAACCCTTTCCAGCACAGAAATACCTTTTTCCTTAAGTTATCAGAAACTCTGTAAGATGTTATGATGTGACTCTGAACCACGACTGACTACGATTACGACTCTGACTACAACTAAACATTTCTTACAGGTAACTGAGCATTTAAAACAAGCTAATGCGTCATTACATGTACACACGCATGAAGGACACGTGTGATTTCGCAATCCATCTGGACATTACAAAAGCGTAAACAAGTAATAACGTGGTCCCAGCCAATCATTTACATAGCTCTTTCTCACTGTTTACTTGATACGAAAAACCGTCATGCAAAAATCGTGCTTACACGAGTCACATTTACGTTTTAAATAAATACGATGTTTCTAACATACCATTAGACCTTGCTAACATAATCATCACCATAATAACAATAACTTTTAGTGATATAAAAATAAAATAAAAATGAAGCAAAGAATTAGAAGAATTTAAATTTTAACACATATGTAATTTAACTACAGGGTCGTAACAATAGACATACTAAATCCCAAATATACACCTGGCATCTATTTACTGTTCTGGCAAATGGTGATTTCCTAGCATCTATCAATTATTACTGGTGCCCAAATATTCTGACCAAAAGTCTTTGCAAATAATGGGAAGCTTGCGATCATATTTGGTAAGGCATTTAATAAAAATGAATAGCTAGAAAAGATGATTTTCGGTACTTAATACAGCCCTAGATGATGGAGATGAGTAGGCATTACTTTTATCTTAGGACTCAGATGTTACTGTCAAGTTCCATTTATAGTTTATATCAGCCAATTTTGTTCTATTTCTGATATTCTGTGTCAGTACAGAAACTCATTAGTAAAGAAAATCAACCTAAAATTTTGCTTACTGAATGCATTGTTTTAATTTCTATCTGTTGAAAAAGATATTGTTGAAAGGTATATAATTTGCAATCTACTGCAATACAGATCTCTATGTGAAAATACAGAGATGAGATAATGTAATAATTATGAACACTCTCAAAATGACTTTACACCACGCTTTCAGAAAATGTCAATATCTGAAAAGCACAACACACAATACACAGTATTTAAAAACATGCCAGTCATTTTCAGCTCTAACATTATGAAATTCTCTGGGGTATGATCTTGGTGAAATTTTATGGAAGGGGTAAATTTAAAATGATATACATAACTGAAACAAAAGGTATTCTATAATGGTCTGTTGACTTGGGTACAACATCTAACATCTATGTTTATGAAATACCTTTCTTAAATTTCCCTGAATTGTTTCTGTTCCCCCACCCTCTTCTGCTCGATGGTCTGCCACCACCTCTAACCCATCGGTCATCATGCTCTGATACTGAAAAAGTGAATGCATGTCAATAATATGTTATTCCCACATTTCAGTGAAGAGCACAGATACTGTCATCCCCATGCATAAGTCTTTCTATCGGTGACAAAGCTTGTCATTGCTTCTCCTCCCACATTGTATGGAAAATTGTAAAGAAACTTTGTAGACTTCATGTGTGGTTAGTGTTGATGTAAAGTTTTACTTTTTTGCTTTGAGCACATTTTGGGCTGGAAATTTACATGCCTACACTGCATAGTGAATTTTACTGAACTCTGAAGATCCACATAGGTGGTTTGTATAGATGAGCAATAGGGTTTTACTTCTTTTCTTCTGGCCATTTCTTAAAAGAATGTTCAAAATGGGATTTTTTTGAGAATTTATATTCTCACCACTAATCCCACAATGCTGTATGATTTTACTGAAACTCTGTATGCTAGATACTGTATGTGTAGGTTCACAATAAGGTCGAACTCTTTTCCTCTGCCCTACTTTTTAGATGATTTTATGAAAAATTGAAAAAAAGGTTATTTGGGGAGTTTAGTAATTCTTATGTTTTCTACACTGCTAAGAGTATTTAAAATGAAACTCTGTTGGCTAGATATGTGGTTACATACAGGGATCAACCTGGCAAAGTGGGCAACTAAGTTTCCTAAAAAATAAAAACTTTACTTCTTCCATTAAACCAATGACTTCATCCTCTGATTTTTTAGATGTACACTCTTTATTATGTTTGAGGTACTCATTGACCCAGCTGATGTTGATATAACTTGCAGCAACAAACAAACTCTTGCACATTCACAGGAGTGTTTAATAGCTAACTGAGCAATTAACCCTTCCCCCACGTTATCACTGCTTGATTTCTGCAAGTTTATCATTTGATGATGAAAACAAAAATAGAATTGTTTAACGCACATTCTAAATCTGTTTGGAGATTTTAACAGCCATGTTGGTGTTATTTTCTTCAAAAAATCAGTCTGAAACAGTAAGTGAACCTGTCAAGGGATAATAATGGCTGATGTTGCTTTGTCAAAGAAGTACCAATTTAACAGACTGTTTTCATAAATCACTGGGCAAATAAATTAAGGAAAATATACAATTCATAGAAAGCAATGTCTAAATATTATGTGCAGAAGATTTAGCCAAAAATAAGGCTTGTTTGGGTTTTGTGGGAATTAAAGCCATTTTTCAACATGTACAGAAAAATGATTTGTTTAATTTGAGAAGCACTCTAAGGTCTAGGTTGTTTTATAACATCACTCATTTTTGTAAACAATCAAAAAATGCAGTGCACCAAACAATATCAAACCAATACACATCAATATTACAAAAATGTAGGCAAATATTAAAACCATAAAATTTGCAATCCTGTCTCTGGATTGTTGTAATGAAATTGGAAAATGAATGATCATATTTAAGAAAACCCCTCTTTCAAAAAAAATCTGAATGGCGCTTGTACTTAATTCAGCCTTGTGCTAAAAATAAACCATGATGTCATTGCCCCGGCTGCGGCCATATTGTTTTCAGACAAAGCCGCTAGTGACGCGTAGTAACACAAATGCTGGCACCTTTTTGAAATTTATAAACAAGCTATATATTCTTCTGGAAAAGTAATTATTTAATATGGTGACCATTGAGCATTGTTGCTATGGTTCATGTACAAGTGATTCGAGGTACCAGAAAGATGGTGTTTGCTTTATTGGATTTGGACATGGTTTTCCAAAGCCTGACAAGGAGAAAGGTGTATGCGATGGGTACATCATTGCGGCCGATGTGATTTTACCATAAAAAAATGTGACGAAGGATACATATATAAGTAGTTTGCACTAACTAAAGATATTGCCAAGCATTGGATACCTGCTGAACGGTCCATTGAGAGAATTAAGAAATTTAGACTGTTACAGAAGTAATCCCACTCAGTATTCAGTCTGTCTTTTCTCAATGTGTATTTTTTATAGGTTGTTTAGTCAATTATCAAAATCCTCTTGTGCAGTAATTACAATCTAAGAAGTTTGTATTATTCTGCAATTCAACATACATATGCAGACAATAAAGTTATTTTGACATGTACTTCCCTGTTGTTTGTAAAATGTGTATCATTTTAAGGCTAGCTGTCATCGTTAGAGACAGCTGTTTTTGTAATACTTTTTCTATCAGCACATTCAGACAATTATACTTCCAGACAAAATGTAATTATATACTTTTTCAATTAAGAAAATGTGTTATGCACATAGCATAAATATATGACATGAAAATAAACATAAATTTTCTCTCTTTTTTTAACATTGTTATCAGTTTATACATGAGACTCAGAAACAGGGTAATGAAATCCCTAATGCATATTACCAAAACAACCTATATTGATATATTTCTTGATCAAATATCTTGAATATATATATACCAGAGTTGTAGAATGATGCATGAGCTATATTTAATTTAACTCTTTTATACTTTTATACCTATATGCATTAAAATAACATTCACTACGCAGAGTTTAAATTGATGCACAAAGCAAAACAGAAATAGTAACTATACTACATGTACATTCCTCTTTCTTTACATGTTTAAAACATCAATCACATATAACAACACTTCATTCAGACAATTTAATTGGGGGCAGTTCCCTTGGAATTTTCATCTCAAAATATTCAGGGCATATGTATTGGTGATGAAACTCTATCAACTTGTGCATTATACTGTTCCAAAGAGATTCATCAAATCTGATCCTAAGAATTACACAGTCTACATCTGACTAAACCACAAAATCACACCAGGGAACATTCATCGCAGCCATCTGCAACAACAACAATAATAATAATAATTAGAAGAATAACAACAGCAAAAATAATCATTAACCCATATAACAGTAAGTTTTATTACTTACATATGCATGCAATTATGACAACATTACCAGGATTATTTAATAATAATAATAATAATAATAATAATAATAATAATAATAATAATATCAATAATGAAAGGATAATATAAGCACTGGAACAATAACAACAATGATAACAATAACAATAATAAATTGCACTTGTAAATTTGAATATCAATGTAAAATGGCACAAAACCATACAAGAATGTACAGTTATAAATCAAACACGTCACGGTGACTTCTAGTTTATATGATTAATGTATACATAAAATATACTGCAGATAGGAAAAAAAAATCGACATTTCTGTTATTTATAACACTTTGCATACAGTAGAGTACTGAAAATACAAGATATAAAATGCACAATTGAAGAAACAATCGTAGTCCAGAAAACATAAATACACATGCATAGTATTTGTTTTGACTCACCTTTTAAGCAGTATGCTTCTTTTCTCGTTTTTGGGCAGGCCTCGACATTCTAACCATCGCTGTAACTGAATATTGGAATGCTCATCTATATTTGGATGAACAAATTTAGCGCCTGGTACATCGTTTTCAGTAAGAACAATAATAAGGAAAGTATCACTGGTTGCCATTATGCTGACTCGCCTTGTCCGAAAATCTATTTTTAGAAACTGATGTCACTGCGAGTGACGTATCAAAGAGGTAAAAAGTACAAGCACCATTACCCACATGGCATGCATGGCAGCATATTTGTTCTTGGCTGGGTGCCAATTCAATTGTAGAGAACAATATAGTTCATTCACATATCAACTTTAATGCTTTGTCATTGATGAACAGTCACAGTAAATTAACACTGGCAACAACGAAATTAAATTTAAAGTTTTTATGTTATTATGTGTCCATCTTGGTCTCCAAACCATGTGTTTGGCCATGAACCTATATACTGTACTTAATTCTAACTCATCTGAGTACATATATTAAATCATTGTAATTACAAATAGGTATATATAGTTAATATGCAATAACTAAGAGAATCAAAGCAGACACACAGTATATATATATATATATATATATATATATATATATATATATATATATATATATATTTACAGGGTTTTCAATAGACACGTACCCCTGTGTTTTTACACATTGAATTTAAAAATGACCCATTTTTGAGACGCGGAAATTTAAGACTTGTGTGTCTTTTTGAAGCACATAGATTTTGGCTGGAACATTAATCTTAATTACCCTTGATTCGCTCCCAGCTTAGTTTCTTACTAAGAGTACGCTGTCCATAACAAATTTACTGCAGAAGGCACTGACTGACATCTGCTCGACAATAGTTTAGACCTTGATGGCAAATAATATTGCACCAATGGAAGATATATATGAACTGGGCGGAGCAAACAGTTTATTGCAGTCAGGATTCAACTGAGGTTGGATTGTTTTGAGATTACGTCTGAAGTTAATGATTGAAGAAGAGGAAACAATATGACATGAATGGACTGCCTTTTGATCAAATATCAGCACTGGTTTGTTTGGACATCAAATTATAATCAACTGGTCAGATCTGGAGCTTATCATTATTGAGGCTAACGGAGCTGGTTGTCACTGGAAGTTGAACAACTTTAATTGTTTTATTGGCAAGTTGCTTCATTTAGCGGGATATTTAAAAGATTGGAATCATTCATGACTTCACTGGATTCATTTCTGATAAAATATAGACATTTGTTTGATTGCGCTTTAAATTATAATCAGGTAGACAAAATTGGAATATGTGGTTTTTTTGCTAAGCCAGTTTTCAGCATGGGATTATGTTTTATTAGCGATTAATTTGCTTAAATCTGCAAATGTTTAAAACCTGATAAAATATCGACATTTGTTTGATTGCGCCTTAAATTATAATCAGGTAGACAAAATAGGAATATATGGCTTTTTGCTAAGCCAGTTTTCGGTGTGGGATTGGGTTTTATTAGCGATTAATTTGCTTAAATCAGCAAATGTTTAAAACCTTGAACATTTTAATTAACGGATCATTCAGAAAAAATTAAACAGACATAACACTCACTGCATACATCTGAACTTTAAAATCACAATGGTGCAAAGAAGTATATTTTCTTTTCTGTCCCTGTCTCAGAAACGACCTGGTGGTGATGACTTTTCTGACCCTCAGACTCCAAAGAAACAGAAAGATAGTGTCAGCTCTAAGGAGAAGAAGAAGAGTCAATCTCTGAAAATTGTTACAAAATTAGGGACAAGTGGAAAAGTGAACTGACAATTCTATGATGTACATCCTTGAATAATATATAACCTTCATAGTTGTAAGGGTACATATTTGCATATAAAATGATTTAAGCAGTTGATAATAGAATATGTTAAAAAGTTGAAAATATAATAAAGTATAAAATAATCCTCTGTTTCATATACAAAAAATACACACAGTAACATATAGTTAGAAAGAGAAACACTTTTACAAAAATGAGATTGTATATTTGTTACAAAATCTGTACAGGTATTTCTCATTTATTCAGCACAAGACAATAAATCTTAAACATCATTTGTTTCCACCAATAACAAGGAATCACAGAAATAGGCTCATGACTGTCCAAAAGAATTGACTCTTGAGATTTTAGTTTTGACTCTTGCGATTTTCATTTGACTCCTGAGATTTTGGGGTCAAGGGTCAACTGACTCTTCAGTGTGGAAACCAGTTTGGAACCCTTCTGATAACCCTGTGTGTGTATATACATATATATATATATATATATATATATATATATATATATATATATAGACACACACACTCACAAACACAAAGTTTTTTTTTTTTAATTAAGGGCCAAAATACCAAACAAACATCTAACATAGGAGAAATTAAGATAAGGCCATTTCTTCTTTTCAACTGCAGATATTCTTGAATGTCAAGATTTTCCAATCAGCCACTATGGCAACCATATTGGATAAAAAAAATCAACACTCAGCACCATTTTCATTTTGGACAATCTGCCCTCCATCAGAAGTCTTTTGATGAAACTCCCATGCTGATATGACCAGCCATTCAGGAGAAGTTTTGCAGTATGTCCATTGTGACAGTTATATCTGAGATCAAGTCAGTACCATTTTCAATCAGGACCAACTAGATAGCATAATTAATTTTCTAGTGAAAAACCCATGTCAGTATGACTTGCTATTTATGAGAAGTAGCAATTACAATATTTTAAAAGATGGCTGCCAAGGTGGCCATATTGGATATGAGATCAGAACAATCTGTTTAAGACCAACCATACACCATAAATAGTTTTATGATTTAAAACACATGCCGACATGACTTTCTTCAGAAGCAGTAGAAATAACAAATGTTCAAGAAGATGGCCACAATGGTGGCTGCAATGGACATCAGATCAGCACCATTTTTGTTTAGGACCAATTAGACATCACAAGTCTTTTAGTGAAACTCTCATTTTGATATTGTCATCCATTCAGGAAGTGTAGCAATATCAAAAGTTTTCGAAGTGGCTACTGTGGTGGCCATATTGGATGTCTGAATAGTACCATATTGGACCAACTAGACTTCGTGATGAATCTGTGTATCAAGTTGCGTAACAATCCTCCAAGAAGGTTAGAAGTAGTGATACCAAAGTTTGCTAATGGATGGGCAAATTTCAAGCATAACCAGTAGAGCTAAATATGTACAACTACATAAAATGCAACAAATATTTTTATACCTTTTCATTTAACAGTGATGTAGGTTACTGGTGTGCATCAGAAAGCCACAAAGAAAACCTTCCTGGTTTTTAAACTTTACACAGAAGATTCACTCTAAATATATTACAGACAATATTATTTCACTTAAGACATATGTTTCATTTCTTATTTTTATATGATTTCTTTCCTTCAAATTACAGAATATTCCAATTTAATCCTGAAGGTGTTTTATTTTGCTAATTTTTATTCTTTGATTTAATTGAGGTTCATGAAGACTGTATTATTAAATTAATTTTTTGTTACTGTTTTACAAGAGAAAGAACTCATCTCATAATATAAAAAAACACCCCATGAAATTCTCAATAGGCCTGATCATAGATTATTTCCCTTGCTTCAATATGCAAACAACTTTTCTGGCCTCCACAGTAGCAACAAGGTCAGCCAATCAGATGCAACATTACCGCATTAGTACCAGTATACATAGATATTGCTCATTATTGACCCAATCATATCAAGAGTGGTAACAAATTTAGCCTATCAGATGCAAGATATTTAGTATACATCGATTTTGCTCATAATCAAACACTTTAGAAACTTTAATAAGCATATATTGCAATTTTGATCAAAATTTAATTAATATTATGGTCCCCTGAGTGGTAACAAGGATAACCAATCAGGATGTAAAATTACCTCAATATCAAACTTGTATGAGAATTTTATCTTATAAACCAATATAACTTGTATGAGAATTCGACGATATAAACTAATATTCCAATTCTGACTAAAAATTGAATCAGAAATATGGTCTTCAGAGTGGTAAGAAGCAATTATTAATGGCCAGAAACATGACAGATGCAGGACCATACCATAAGTTCCCTGGCCTTATGTTCAGGTATTATGTCCTAGGGGCTTATACCATGTAACAAGATAAAACCCAACAACCATTCTATGATCGAAAATATAAATTTCTTTCCCTAAAATATAACGTCTACCTAAATGAAAGAATTAAAAATAACTTACAGTATGGTATGAATTCCTATAATCTCCTAAATGTACTATCAGTTTCACAGTACTTTGGAAAAGCTCCAAAATATTCCGAATGAAAGGTTCTAATGTGCTGATGTGCTAGCATGACAAAGAAACACTGTTCTAATATCAAGAATTTTTTGTGTCAAGGTAAATCCAGTGAAAGTTGAATGTCACAAATGTGATGGAAAGTTTCACAGTAATCCAACAAAATTAATAAATCTACAAGTCCTTGAATGATTTCACAATAATGTAGTAAGATATTATCTATTTAGAATAAATGTTTCAAGCTCTGCAATTTCAATGAATAATAAATAAATAAATCTGAATCCTCTCGTAACTCTCACAAATTGAATATAATTCCTGGTACAGTAAAACCTGTTATGAGGGACCACCTGCCATTTTCAACCACAATCGTAATGCATAGATCGATTTTATTATATAAACACTGTCGTGAGAGAACACCTGCAGAATGCAACCAGCGACAGTGATGTCTTGGCAAAATATGTATTTTGATACTGCTATGAATGACCACATTGCAAAAAAGGGGACAAACTCCACCAACCTTTATTTAATCCTTATAACAATGGCAGCTTATACCATTCTTTAAAAAAAAATAGGCTGGCTATTGATATCTCAAATTTTGTAGGTATGCTTATAGCATTTTATAGTTTCTATTGTAAACCAGACTAAAGTACATAAAGAATATTCCTGCACTTAGCCTGGTTCCCCGCCTTATCGTAGACAGAGCCCATATGAATGAGTAGGACCCAGCATCCCTTTGAACGAATATATCGGGAGATCATAGACAGACATCCAGTATCCCAATGAATGACCGTATTGTGAGAACATAGACACCACTGACCTACATGTAATCATTTATAACAACGGGAGCTTGACTTATAATGATTGTTCTATCAAAAACAACATAAAAATACAATAAATAAAAAAAAAAGGGTTTGTGGCTACCTGTGATAGAGGCTATAGTCTGTAAACCAGGCTAATGTACACATCACAAATTGCCATTGTAGTGCCAAAATTGACATAGTGGTTGTGTATATAGTTTGCCTTTAGAGTTAATCTGTATTGCCTTGGGGTGAATAAGGTCAGTGTCTATTACACCAGCAAGAGAGAATCGTTTGTGGGATTCAATTGATAGTGTTAAAGACTTGTGCTGTTCGTCGTTTTTTTCTCCCAATGTTACAGTGATTACATCCCAATCACAAAGCTGTCGTCTGTTCAAGTTGTTGCGACTGGGTTATACACTTTGTTTATACAGTTAATCCCTGTATGTCTTTTTTTGAATGAAGACGTTGACTTCTGTCTCTGAGTAAATGATTCCGTCTCTGGATGAGATAAATGTCTCTTTATATTTCATTAATTATTACATATGCAATGCACATGTATAGATTTTTCATATCTTCAGTCAAAACCATCTTTACAGTTGGTATTACAAGTGAGCACTAATTATGTTAACCACCTAGAACCTTAATAACAATGGGTGAACCTCTAACTAAAAAGCAACAAATTTTAACGCTGGAGAAAATAATTACTGTAAATGAAAGAAGTGAAAAAGAGCAGACCACTCACAAAATAGTTGTGTAAACGTTGGTAAAACAAATTTAGGGTCTTATAAAAGAAAAGGAGTAAATCAAAAATGATTTCATATGCTAATACATGTAATCTTCAAATGTAAATGTGATTTCATGTTTAATGATAGAAGTATATCTTTATTGCTATATAATTTTTTTCTTCAGATGAATGCGTACAATATTTTAGCAAGAACTATTAATAAAAAATAGAATATATGTACAGTGATTGTGGTTATTTTTCATTACATTACTCTGAAACTGGACCCTGAAAACTGGTCCTTTTGTACAAACCTGTTATGAGAGACCACCTGTCTTAAGAAACCATTTTTTTTTTATTTGAGAGGAGTCACATGAGGGCACTGGCAATCAATAATAATTTTTTCTCAAAATTTCAACTTCATTACTCTTGGTACTTTCTCTGCTTTTAAATGTAAAAAGCTGACATTAATACATAAACGTATTAATGGTTGAAAGGTCAACTGTCTATATTTAACATATATGACATTGGGCTTTTTGTACAACATATGCGGTGGAAATAAATGAGAATATATGCTGACTTATGACTACTTGTTAAATATTTTAACAATATTTTATGAAAAAAATGCTACAATGTGTGAGAATATTTGCGTAAAAAACCCAAATTGTCTTTTATATATACATATATATATATATATTCCCCCTCTTGAACGGCCCCTGACCAGAGGCCACCCGCTCCTTACGGCCAGAATCCGATGGCACTGACAAATTTGTGTTCAAAAGTACCCCTCACGAAACGCCACCCTTTTAACATGACCAGCAGCCAGCATATTAGTGCAAAAATATAAAATTTACCCCTCACAAGCAGCCGCATTTTATTTTGTAATATGTATCCAGAACCAATTTTATTCATAATGTGTGTTAAGTAATCCAATTTCTGTTTCCCGATGTCAGGTTTTTGTTCCTGAAAGAAGTGTTGACTAAAGTACATGTACCACTAAGGTTAATATTATATCATTTACACCTCACGAGAAGCCACATTTATTCCATAAAGCCGAGAAAGACTCAAATTTTAATCCATACAAAAAGGTAAGTACACGTAATCCGATTAGCCTTACTGCTGTGTTATCACGAGATGTCTGGTTTAGTCACTCTGATAATTGTTAAGATTACAATTATTGAACAGTAGCAACAGCTGAGAAGTAGCGGTATTGATGTACAATACACAAGTCAGCGGGAAAATGGTTTGATAGCCTTTATGGCTTCCCTTTAGTAAGATGTTGAGCTTGTTCATTTTCATAATTAGTGGCTATTACTACTGACAATAATCGTCAAGATTACAAATCCTAACAGCTGCGAGGTGCTATTATTCAGATCAAATCTGCATACATATCGAAGCCATTTTGGCTTCTCTCCCTTAGTGTAAAGAAATGTAAACACAAATAGGGTACCAGACTGCAACTAATGAATCACGTGACAAGATCGCTGCCTTTAAAAAACACATGGCATTTTGTTTAAATGCAGAAAAGTTGTTTTATCAGTCTTGTATTTGGCAACACTGATGCTTACAACTGGACGTAAATGTCAAGATCATAACAGGGTCAGCATAGTCTAAAAATAGATTTTTGCAGACACACACAGAGAAATTAGCCTTGAATAAAACAGTTTACCAAAGACCGAAATATCAGGTGACAACACATTCCTTTACGAAGAAGGCATTTCGTCTGCTCTGCAAAAGTTTCGTCTGCATAATTAAACTGCATACAGTTAGCAACATCCAAATAAATCATTACAAAACATTATCATGTCATCACGTAAATGGAGACGATTATTTTAGAAAAAAGTCCGTTATTCTACTCGACATTGGGTGAAGCAGGGAGGGGGAACTTGCCGAACAATTTTAGGTAGAAAAGACTCGAATAAACAACATTGTAACCGATAAGGTTATTCAGCAGCAGTGGAAAAATGGAGCAAATGGAAAGAGAATTATGTATGTACCAAGATTTAAATGACGTTTTTGAATGGTTTTGCAATGTGCATAACAACAACACCCGCTCGCATATGAAGCTTATCCAAGAATAAGAACTATTAATGCATATTCAGTTGAAATAAGTCTATTATTATATCAAGAAGAACCTTTTAATAATTAATGTTACTTTTAAACAAAGATAATAAACGCTATGAAGAATGTAGTTTTCTTACTGCGTACATTACATATACTTCTCACAAAATATTTATTCCCCCTCTGGAAAGGCCACCCATCTTACAAGGCAACTTTCCCGGTGCAGAAGGGGTGGCTGTATAAGAGGGGGACTACTGTATAACCAATTTAAGCAGTCTTATATCTTTGTCATGTAATCACTATGACAGTGTTGGCCATTTGTGTCTAGCTAATATACATAAATAAAATTATTCCAACGCATGGGTTTACCAGTCAACACTGATTCAGACTTAGAGTGGTATAAGATAACGGTAGGTATTGACCCTGTTTAAATCTTCTTGAACCTATGGCAGTAAGGGCTTGAACAATCTTTTGGCAATGCAGGACATGCCGTCATACTTAAATTTCCTTCAGTCTTTTAGGCTCAGTATTAGCATACCTGTCAGTCAATCTTGCTGATTGACTGATCTAACATTGTTTCACCCACCAAGGAAGTTTCAGATGTACTAAAAGAAACAATGTAACTTGTTAAATGTTTCCACCTTTCCATGCCAAATTCTCCTCATGTACATTTAGCACATTAGTTGCAATTGAAATTGCTAATATTTAGCCCATGTAGAAATCTCACATGTTGGAGCTTGCTGTTTTAGTGGTTTCATTAATGACTATGATTCCGCTCTACCATATATTTCTGAAATTGATAAAGAGTTTAATTATATTTATTCCTAAAATTTGCATTAACATTTAAAAAAGTTGCGAATGAGAATACGTTTTTTCTTAAGGGAAAAGTCCAGTATTTTCTAAAAGTAGGCAGAAAAATGGGGAATTTCAGAAGGCAATTTTAGATAGATAAGAAAATAATACATTTAATAGTGCTATTTAATTGATTTCAAATTTTAATGTGTGCAATTAAATTATTGGAAGTTGTGGAACTCTTCAGTTCAAGAGTTTCCTAGGGACTTTCCCACCCCATTCTAAATATTAGGACATTTATGTTAGGATGGAAGGTCAAAGCACATTCTGCATTGAAAAAATGAAATTTGTTGAAACCACATAATAGCAGCATATGTTAGTTGCTTTAAAGAGGAGCTAGCAAAATTAAGCAGTATTTTATACAACCATTTCTCCCTGATATTGATGTTGAATATATATCTTCTCAGACACAAGAATTAGTACATAATTTATAACTTCAGTAAGCCAGCATTTCATCTCATTCATGGATGGTCATATTGGCATATGGTTTTCACCAAATGTCTTCTAATGGTGAATAGTTTGTCCTGAATGAAAATGGCATTGATATTACATCCAGTATGGCTACATCAATGACTAATTGTCATTCAAGAATATCGGAGATGGTTTCAACACTCGACAGTAAAAAAAAATGGCAGAATTGGTCTTATTTTACATTCCTGGAAATTCCTTTTGGATAGTATTGGTCCATTTGAGGGACTCTTGTTGAGCTCTAGTGGACATAGCATGAATTTGTTTGCTATCTCTCCTAAAGTACTGACCGGATTACCATGAAACTTTACACACACACACACACACACACACACACACACACACACACACACACACACACACACACACACACACACACACACACACACACACACACACATCATTCATCCAAAGGTCTAGTTGGCCCTAAATGAAAAAGGCCACTTCCCGGTGCAGAAGGGGTGGCTGTATAAGAGCGGGACTACTGTGTGTGTATATATATATATATATATATATATATATATATATATATATATATATATATATATATATATTTTTTTTTTACTGCAATGAAAAATTAGTGGAAAACCTGTACAATACAAAAAGCTGAATGAGGAATTTCTACTTTATTGTAACTAATTTCTAAAATGGCAGTTGTGGTTTACTAAACTGTGATTTCAGAGCAATGGATATATATATATATATATATATATATATATATATATATATATGTATGTATGTATATGCAATAAACTGACAACGAACAGTACAGAACTAGAACCTAACTATCCTGAGCTCTTTCAACTCTTAATGAATCTTTTTCAAAGGTAAATACAAAACATAGACAAGACAAACAAATGTAAACACAAAAACCGTTGTCTGCAAAACTTTACATGGCTGTTTCTACAGGAATTAAACCTTTAAATGTATTATGTTTCAACTAGTTTATTTCAACTTGTTGTGGATGCTTGAAAATATTTTTACTGAACTAAAAATCGACGAGCCATAACGACATCTGTTGTTTTATATAAATTTATGTAGGCACAAATTATATCCCCGATATTTCAATGTCAAAGTAGTAATTAAAGACTATTCAGCAAGCTATTTGCTCAGGCTAGTTAGATTCTAGTTTTGCACTGTTCGTTGTCAGTTTATTGCATTTATCTTAATCAATCCCTGACACACATGATCCCTTGCTGGATCCAGTGCACTTGAAAGGACTGTTA